>JASCZW010003779.1:0-35482 GCA_034211315.2 Aedes japonicus
GAAAATTAAGAGCAAACGAATAAACGCGACAACCTTCTCGAAGTGTTGCACTACCTTCCAATCTGTCAAAGGGTTTGGTTTGCTTTGTTCTGTGTTGCCGCAAAGGTGTGAAACATTTATTTCGGCAATTTTTTGGTTCGTTTTTCTCACACAAACGGGGCCTCCTACCACCTTGGTCACCCTTTTTGTACGGTTCTTTTGGATCGTCACGGTATGTAAAATCCCCTTCCCCCTAAAAAATATGATGATATGAACGAACGTCTCCTTAGCTGTTAATGACTCTAACTTATCCACCGTGAATCGCATACATCAGCACCATATTTTTCTGATTTCTATCCATATGGGACGGATATGCGATTCACGGCAGTGTTGGCGTCCTTACACCGGTATAGTACTGAATTAAAACGACATGAGTGAAGTATTTCTGTTTGTCTAATATTATGGTGAACTACTGAAAAATAGCAATGGATGGGTCGCTCATAAATTATGTCATGCTTTTAATGGAAGGGAGCTTCTGGGAATTGTGATAATCTGTACACAAAATTTAAGGTCCATAAAAAACATGACAAAGGGGGAGGGTTTTGAAAATGGTCCTTTTTTGCGTGACATAATTAATGAACGTTCCTTGGGGAATGCTCCACCCCTGTGCTATTCGGGAGACATCTGCATCAAACGGTTTGCATAAAAAATTTGGTGTTTTTTTATTTATTTAGCACTTCAAATGGATAAAATTGATTTTGATCGAAGTCACCCCATTATTGAAAATTTGGCCACGGGAATTAAACAATTTTTTTAAAGTTCATCTGACATAATAAATTTTTAAAATTTCTTAAAAATAGTTCAAAAAGTGATCGAAGTCACCTGTCTTTAATGGATATGTTTCGTTGTCCAATATGATAAAAGAAAATGTTTGTAAAAAATTGTGTACTTCATGGTGGGTGTTAATAAATTTTAATTTTTCAGATATAATCTTAAATAGATTATAGAGTATTTTTCTATACATCTAGTAAATCCTAACGTCCGTGCTCCATCACAATATTTTCTATTGTGATGTCCAACTCAATAGGTAAATTGAACTGAAGGTGAGTTTGAATGAAGAGAACTTGGGGTTGTGCATACGTACCCACTGGTTGACGCTGAATATTGGTCAATGTGCTTTTGCACATTTGTTTGAGGATTTGTTAAGCAACACACATCTCCAAATCCAAAGTTCGGATGTCGTGTTGCATCGGTACCCGAACTTATTGTTCATGATTCTGAGCACTTTTCAAATTACAAACTAGCATGTAGGGAAGCGAAACCTATTTTCACCGTAGTACATATATTCATCACATTCTGCAGCCATCCAACTTCAAACGTTAAAAGAAATTTAATTTCTCCAATACATGGACGCAGTAACCAAGAATATATGATCCTGGCAAATAAAATTAGATCTTGAATATAACTACCCGACCAGAAGCGTATAAGATAAAAATAACAAAATTATAACAAACCTTGCTATGACTAACTGATTATGATATAATTTGTTAAATACGTTTTCATCTGGATAATTGTATAACAAACTTGTAACAAAATCTGCGTAGAGAAATAAATTAATTCTTACATTAGCTGATATGATTTTGCTACTTCGTAACAAAACTGTTACAAAGTTTGTTTTGTTTATTTTACTTCTATATCATATTTTGCTATAATTTTGTTACTTCTTGAGGATTTTTCGTTACAATTTCGGTAATTTTAACTACATCCGCAGTCTAAATTCTAACAACCTCTGTTATAAAAACAGTGTAACTGAATAACAAAACTTGAAATAATTCTGTTGTTTCCTTTTGGTCGGGTAAAAGCTACAAAAATGTTTCGGAGAATTTAATTTCGTAAAAATACTAAGCAGTCAGATTTTTAACACAATTGCTAATTCAGATTTATCGCTAATACGCTATTATGACATTCATCGACTAAGTTTATCAGATATAGCTCGAATGAGCTTCAGCTTACGAAACGACTGAGTATTGTAGTCGTTTATTCAATAAAATGTTCTCACTATCCTCATTCAAGGCTCATTTCAGCCAAGGCTGCCCAACACATAGTTGTAATCAACCATCGAAAAACCCGCAACAATGTTTCCATAGAAATGTCTATGCTCTTCGAACAGCCGGAGGACTACAAGAATTCTACTTTTATCTTTGTTCTTAATTTAGTTTCTTTTCAGGCAACAAATAATTCATTCACAGGCAACTCGCGAGGTAGTAAGTGCCTTCAAGGACATGGAGCAAGCCAGGTAATTGTTACCCGTTGTATCTATATGTCCTTTTTTTATTAGTTTTGCGTCGACCATCAGTTGAATCCGTTGAATCGGTTGTGTCGATACATTGTTCCGCAATATTTGTTATCGGACGTAGCTTTTTGTATATTGTTTCCGTTGCCTATTGTTCGTTGCGCGAGTGATCGAGTGAGCATGAGATGTCGTGGTTCGCCGTGTAAGATGGGTCGGTGGAGAGGCGCATAATTAATTGTGATCCAAACTTTTCGTTCGCCATGCTCGTCGCCACCCTATCTTGGAACAAATAAACCAAATAAGTGACTCCAGCGGCATCCGTACCTGTTGGTGTAGATCGGTCCAAGTGGGCTCTCAGGCGTTGCGATGAACGTCTTGTTTTTCAATAAAATACCAATTATCGCACCTCCGGTGAGTGGCCCTAATAGCATCCTTACTGTTGATTAACCGGTCAAAATCGGATTTTCAGCATAATTAAAAATCACTTTGTATTCTCAATGAAAACCACTAATCACACTTCGTAGAGTGGCCCCAATAGCATCCTATACTCGTTGGTTTAAATCGGTTCAACTCGGAAATCACTTCGAAGCAAATTTTCGAATATTTAACTTCGGCAGCTTATCGGCGAATCAAAAAACTGAACCCTGGTTGCCACCCAATCCTGTTATTCAAAAATTCCAAGTGAATTCTCGTGGGAGTGCAGAGGTGTCCGTCGGCTTCCAATAAAGTGAGACGCTCACGTCATTACGTCTTCTACCCTTTCTCACTTGACCTGCATTCGGATGGGTTGCGGCGCTGGTATCACCTTAGTTTGGGATCACCAGTTCTTACATCACTGAAGATGGTATGTTAGTCCCAAGCATCGTCTGTCGGTTCTTCAGTAAACAGCGATCTGGCAACAACGGAGGTAGGTCAACTCCTCGGCGCAGGTCAACTGCTCATGCTCATCGATATTATGTGCTGAAGGCGTCCTCATGCGCGCGTTCCCCGACTCCTCCTCCGTTGTCACCACCAGCAGTTAGATATCCCCCACTACCACAGACGTTGCCTAATCTCCGCTTACCCGAAATAAAAAATTCGCTAAGGAGTATTCTGGAAATATAGACGAGTGGGAATCGTTTAACGACCTTTCGTTTCATTGATCGATTCAAATTCAACAACTAACCGCTGTTTTGTACAAACGCTGTGCTACCTAAGAGCTTTAGTCACTGGTGAAGCTGACCGCATGATTCCATTCACTTGATCTCACCGCAAATAATTAACTGGTCGCATGGAACTTGTTGAAAAACCCGATTCGAGAACAAGCATATGCTGGTTACAAAAGCATATGGCTGGATTGCTTTCAATTTCCTCCTCTTAAGAAAGAAACACAGGTGGATATACTGGATTTGGCCAACAAAGTGCTTGCGTGGAACTCGAATCGCTCGCAGAACATGCGCATGTTGCAAATCAGTTCGGTCGAAACGATAGAAAGCTCTCCGGCCGGTTGAGCTTCCGGATGCCTCACCACTCGTGTCACCGTTCCGCGTATCGTCGTCTATCGGTTTCACACCTCCCACGCCGTCGGTTGTTACGTCCGAACTAAATCCACCTCCAAGTGCCTTTCAAAGTTCTGAGATGATTCACACACACACATTACAGTGCTCTTATCCACCGCGGCGATTAAGGTATGGAGGTATGGACAATCTGTTTCAACTAGTCAGAGCACTTTTGGATTGTGGATCTCAGCCCAGTTTCATTTCGGAAGCCTTGTGTCAAAGGTTAGGTCTCAAGCGGTCGAAACTAAACTCTCCAGCTGGCGGCGTCGGGCAGTCCATGGTCAACGTTCGTTACGGAGTAACTCTTCCGATCGCTTTCCACTTTTGACACTTTCAATACCTGCCTCGAATGCCTTGTGTTACCGAAACTCACCGAGTCATGAGGCATCGATATTACACGTTGGCGGATTCCACGTCACCTTCCGTTAGCAGATCCGCAATTCAACATCAGCCTGGAAGCCTGGATGTCATCATAGGTGCTGAGCTGCTTTTCTCGCCATTGTGCAGGCGATTCTCTCGACTCTCAACTGGAATAATTCTGGGAAATCGAGAACCTAGACGACCACAGAGCCTTCACTGCGGATGAGCAGTCTTGTGAAGACCATTTTCATCAGACCATAGAGTGGGATAAGGACGGTAGCGAAATCGTACGCCTACCGTTACGCAAGGAACTAGTGTCGAAGATGACTCTACACTTCTGCTCTACGTCGTTTCCTATACATGGAATAGAAGTTTGTGGCCGATGAAATAGTTCACGCCGAATACGGAAAGTTCATGGAGGAGTACGAGACTAGTGCACATGGAGGCATCGAGGTTCGCGCGTATTAACCGGTCCGCAGTTTTGCCTTCCCCATCATGCTATCTTCCGTCCAGATAGAACATCAACGAAGATAAGAGTGGTGTTCGACGGATCCGTCGTCAACTTCCGCATGCCACGGTTGTTGTCACCTGTGATCCAGAATAGATGTTTCGACAGATATGGGTTCATCCAGAAGATCACCGATTCCAGCAAATTCTGTGGATGAATGAAGCATCGGAACCAATTCGTGCTTATCAACATAAAACCGTGACGTACGGTCTTGCAAGCTCTCCGTTCCACTATACTCAAGTTCTTGATCAGCTGGCTGCAGATGACGATGAAAGCTACCCCTCGCAGTGTCAGACATTCGAAAGTGTGCTACGTCGACGACGTTCTGACTGGGCACGATGATCTTCACACGTTGCAGAAAACCTGTAGTCATCTAATTTCTTGCTTGCTGGCGCAGGGTTCGTGCTCCAAAAGTGGGCTACCAACGTAATGACAGCATTGGGCAGCGTCCCTACAGAGTTGCGGGAAACCTCTAACACACTGGAAATCGATCGCTCAATGGCCGTCAAAACCCTTGGCCTACTGTGGTTTCCCAAATCCGACGTGTTCATGTCTAGTTTCCAGTTCTTCAAAAGACAAACGTCATCACTAAACGATCGGTGGTATCCGAGATGTCACGCCTATTTGATCCCATTGGACTTCTGGGCCCGTCATCGTCAACGCCAAGATGTTCGTGCAGACCCTTTGGGCGAAGAAGGTATCATGGGATATGGAGCTTCCCAAGAACTTTCAGGATTTGTGGTTGACTTACCGTCGTCTCGTGTCGCACCGTTTCGTGGCCAGCCCATTCCACGACTGGAACTTTGCGCTACCCTACTTGGAGTCAGCTTGTCAATACGCTACACAAGACGATAGAATTTACGGAACCTGAAGTTATGTGGACAGATTCGACCATCGTTCCGCACTGATCGGATCAAAATCCAACAGTTGGAAGGTTTTCGTGTCTAACCGCGTCGCCGAAATTCAACGGTTGACCAAAGGACTCAAATGGAGACACGTTCCCACTGACTTGAACCCAGCCGACCGGATTTCACGAGGAACTATGGCTAGTATACCCAACGGACCAATGGCCTCAGAGCTAACTGATTCCAGTACCAGAAGAGCAACAAATCAACCAGGAAGCTCGATATGTTGTGGCACTAAAGACTGACTCGGAAAAATGAGACACACAAAAATGATCACCAAAAATTCATTTTAATTAGCTATGTTTTGGCAAAATTTATTTATTGAATTTCTTCCCCACAAGCTAAATTCTCGTACATTTCTCTTTAACATCGCTCATGATCTTGGGCGAGGCTTTGTCCATCTTCCTTACACAATTTCTCCCAGTTTTTCTTCAAAGCCTCATCGGTTTTGAATGTATTTCCGCTTATTTTCAACCTCTTCTTCATTATCGCTCAAAACTTTTCGTTATGACGAAGTTCTGGTGTATTTGGCGGGTTCGCTCTTCGGGACCACATTAACGCCCTTCGCTTCGTACCAATTCATTACAGGTTTGGCGTAATGGCACGAAGCGCGAGATCCGGCCAGAACAGCGTGGGACCATGATAGCGGAGGAAGGGCGCGCTTCTGCAAGCATTCCTCTCGATAAATTGCCCGTTTATGGTACCGGTTGTAACGAACGGGCTTGTTGCACTGTCCGCACTGCAGATCGCCTGCCACAACAAGTACTTCTTCGCGAATTTGTCCATCTTTCTTCCGGAACTTTTTCAGAACCTCTCCATGCGGGACGTACCGACAAAAACCCGAGACCGGGGATTTGTTTGGTGTCCGCTCACATAGGTTCCGTCGTCCCTGACGGGACAGCTCATTGACCAGTCACCACGGTACAGCTTCCGCGCACGCAATTTGGCCACCGTGTTTTGCTTGTCAGTCCGGTTTGGCGCCTTCCTGACCTTAAACACACGTAGCTCAGCCCGCTTCATGGTCTGTTGCACGAACCACTTCGACGAATTGACCTTTTTGGGCACGGTCTTTCAGGGTCGCACCAGCTTCAGAAACGCCCGTCGCTGCGTAACATGCATCTGGTGTTTGCTGAAACCATCAACGCACCTTTACCAGCCCTAAGGCTCATACTAGCACGACCATTTTTGTAATCGGGGATGGATTACTGTGAGTTGTTCTACGTTCGTCCGCTAAATGGGAGGGGTGCGTCGGTTAAAATGTACGTCTCGCTCTTCGTATGTTTGCGGTAAAGGCCGTGCCGCGTCGTGTATCAATGCCATTAAACGCGTAGTCGCGCACCGGGGTCCTATCGCGAGTTGCACGCATAACGCGACTGTTTTCGTCGTGGCTGATCGTGAGCTCGTCGCGTCGCAGAAAGAGTTTTTGCAGCAGTTCATAGGCAATTTCTGGCGGAACTATCGCTTGAACAGCAGGATAAACGCCAGCCACATTTCGGTGGCATTTGGGAGACAGAAATAAGTCATTCAAACACCATTTTCGTCGAATCATGGGACTGAAAACGTTCTCGGCTGATCAGTTACCACCGTCGTCGTTACGTTGAAGCCGTTCCCAATTCCCGCCCACTGTCACCGGATGACTGAATTCTGATGACCTGACCGCCCTGACGCCAGGGCATTTTCTGCTGGGGAACTCCTCATCGCAATCTCCGAACCAGGTCGAAACAACATCAATCCTGGGCGCTCGAGACGCCTGCAAGACATGAAGAAGACGCTGCAAGACCTTTGACTCGTTGGACACGTGACTGATGTGAGTCAGTCATTCAACGGGCGAAATGGATGAAGCAACAGATCGATCTTCAACCAGGATGTTCAGTTCTCTTGAAAGAGAATACACCACAGCTTCATCGGCTTTGGGGCAGATCGTCGTGACCATTCCAGGTTAGGGACGGACGAGTCCGGGTTGTCGTCATGAAGACAGCTACGAGTCGTTACAAGCGGGCCGTCACTGAAGTGTCGGTCCTTCCAAACAGATCCAGATGTCTGCGCGGTCCAAAAATGCGATCAACCGGGTTGTTTTGCATAACACATTGAAGAACCTACCCGCCAAGGTAGAAAACAGGTGCGTCAAATCCAAATCCACCAGAGATTGTGCAAAAAGTGTGAAACGAGGATTGGAACGGTCCAACTCGCAAATAGCAAAATTCTCTGAAGACTTCCTCGAAACAAAATTGTCCGAAACGCAGCCAAATTCAGGCAGATTCCGTGAAAAAACCTCGCACTCGAAGCTGTACGACGACGTTTGGTTTGTGACGTTATCATGGATGACGAGACGTACGTCAAATTGACTACATGGCACTTCCAGAGGCACAGTTTTACACCGTGAAGCGTGGAACGATGTCCCACTGGAGAAATCGCTTTTTTAGAAAAATTTGAAAAAAGGTGTTGCTTTGCACCAGTGCGGTGGCGAAATCGACACCTTTTTTCACTGCTCGTAAAGACTGTATCCGATGAAATTTGGACACACGCAGTTGTTCGTAACTTTTTAGCGTGTGGGTAAAAATTATTTGAAATTTTAACTGAATGTATTTCATTGTGTTGTGTCAATTGTGTGATGAGTTTCGTGAAAATTGGTCGAGTGATTTCAGTGATGGCTTCGAATGAAGAAATAGTGCGCCAACAAATTTTGGGCACTCACTTCGAAAACCCAAACGCTTCTCATCGATGGATCGGAACACAGCTCGGAATCGCACATTCAACCGTATCTCATGTGATCAAAACGTTCAAGGACCGTAAGACAACCAAGCGGAAAAATGGTAGTAGCAAAAAACGTGACACATCAAATCCGGAGAAGGCCAGGATGGTATTGAACCAATTTAAGCGTTATCCCAACATTTCGATCAGCGATGTTGCGAAAAAGGCGAAAGTTACAGTTTGCGAACCGGAGCGATAAACAGAACTTGGTGGCCAAAACTCGTGCAATAAAACTGTACAGGGAGTATTTCACAAAACCGTTCTGCATTGTGATGGACGATGAGACCTACATTAAAGCAAACACCAAACAAATGCCAGGACAGGAACACTACGTCGCCACCTGTAAGTTGGCCGTTCCGGAGAGTGTACGGAAGAAGAAACTGTCGAAATTCGCCAAAAAATTCCTTGTCTGGCAAGCGATCTGCGGATGTGGCAAAATGAGTCAGCTCTTCATAACCTCTGAGACCGTTAACGGACAAATCTACAACGACGAATGCCTCCAAAACGACTTCTGCCCTTCTTGAGATCTCACGATGGCCCGACACTGTTTTCGCCGGATTTGGCATCTTGCCACTTATGCCCGGCTCTGTCTAGTTTTTGTACCGAAAGACGTCAACCCTCCAAACACTCCGGAACTTCGCCCAATTGAAAAATTTTGGGCAATCATGAAGGCAAAGCTCGTTAAAACTCCAAAACTGATAGAAAATAAACTTGAACTAAAGAAAGTGTGGTTAAAAGTAAGTCAGGCAAGTCGGTCCCTATCATTCCCCAAAATTTGATGAGGGTCAAGGCAAAGGTGCGGGCATTTGAGTTGGGAGAAGAGGTTCAATAAACCAATGGTGTCAAACTTTAACATATTTAGTAGTACTTATTTCCAGAAAGTTTGAAAAGAATCGGGCTCAAGGAAAATTTTTGGTGACCTATTTTGTGTGTCCAAATTTCACATTTAAATATGGAACGCCAAAAATGTACCGGAAGGAATGCCTGCAATAAACAAATTCTGCCATTAATCCGAAAACACAAAAGGTTCGACACTGTTTGGCCTGATTTGGCATTTTGTCAATATGCGCGAACCACTTTCATGACTGGTATGAAGAGAGCAATGCGTAATTTGTGGAAGAGGCGATGAATCCTCCAAATTAGTGCGACAAATGCGCCCATTGAGAAATATTTTGGGCTTTGTTGAAAGGAAAGCTGCGAAAAGGAGGCTAGAGAGCAGATTTGCATCATCAAATTAAAAAATGCATTTATAAACGTAAGCAAAACCATCGACGGAACGGTTGTGCAAAACCTCATGAGGAACATCAAGAAGAAGGTGTGAGAGCTGGCTAGATCTACGGAAAATTAAATTAATATTAATACAATGGGCTCTTTTGATCGTCAATAAACAATGTAAATGAATTTGAGTTGCAAAATAAATAAAACATATTTAAATACAGCATTTTTTAGGTGTACTCATAATTAACGATACAGTCCTTATGGCCTGCCAAATCAAATACTACTTCGGAAATTTGGACACCTTCTTTGTCCGGAAAAGCTCGGCAATGGCGTTCCTTTGCTTTGCGGTGTAAAAAGCCAGACCCGGAAGCTGTTTAAAGTCTTCGAGTACGTATTTTTGGTCGTCCATTATGATACAAGAAAATATGTTTTTGCACGACTTTTTGCAGTAAAATTTTAATTCATCATGGTTGGGCACCTTTGTACGCCTTCAGTCCTTGCCTCTGCTTCACTTTTTGTACGTATGATTTTGACTTTCTTACACTGATATGCAAAATAAAGTGCCCACCTCATCGTTTTATTCAATTTCTCTCATTTACTTGGTTCAAATTAAAGTAAACACACTGTATTTTTTTTATTATCTTATTTTTTATATTCTTTTTAATTTTCACTTATGGAATACTGCAAAAAGGAGTTTTACTTAAGAAAAATCAATTTGTGTTGAAAAAAAGCAGTGACAAAAAAAGTGCCAACTTCATTTAGGCTACAAAAACATAAATTAAAGTAAAATAAAAGCATTTCAATAATTGATGTGTCCTTCTTTGGCCTTCAGGACCTTCCTGCAGGTGCTTCACTATGCTCTCGACCAGGTTCTTTAGGTGCTGTGGATCTAGCTCTTCCCAGGCGCGCTCCAGGGCTTCAAAATAGTTATTTTTATTGGTAACACCAGTTTTGTCAACCCCGGCATCGAGAATCGCCCACAAATTCTCGATGGATTAAGGTCCGGGCTTTGTGAGGCCATTCCATCGGTTTGATCCGACAAGACCGGAAGAAAGACTTGGTCTTCTTGGCAGTATGCCGGTCGTTGTCCTGTTGAATACGAACAACCTGCAGGATGTTGATGTAAGAATCTGCCGTCATTATTTCGTAGATTTTCGCCAATGCTTCTCACTCCACCCCACAAAAACACCCCGGACCATCACATTTCCTCCTCCATGCTTCATCGTGCCTTGATGTGGCGCTCCTGAAGCTCGTCTCCCGATCTGCACCAAACACGAACCCGCCGCTTTCGGTTAAACAGCTCGAATTTTTGATTCGTCCGTCCAGAGAACCGTTTTCCAGAACTCTAGGGGCTTATCAGCATGTTCCTTAGCAAACTTAAGCCGTTTGGCTTTGTTTGCCTTGCTGATAAATGGGCGCTTCCGTGCATGTTTGCTATTCAACCCCTGTGCTACGAGACGGCGACGAACAGTTCTGATAACTGAAGGGTTTCCTGGATCTCGCGGACAGTTACCTTCGGGTTCTTCTTGACTACGCGCATGATCTTGGTGTCCGTTCTCGCATCCGTTTTCCGCTTCCTGCCTCTGCCAGGGCGATCCACCACTGATCCAAACGTTTTAGGCTTCAGAAAAATTTTGCCAACCACTGCCCTACTGATACTGTACTTCTTAGCGACAGCCCGGTGCGATTCACCGTTTTGCACATCACGAACGACCAATTTTCGGATACACAAGGGAATTGCTTTCTGAAAGCACTGCGTTCTCCATTTTTTTTCAATTGAATCAAATGCGATCACGTATACAAATGCACCAGGTTGAGCCGTTTGCTTCAAAACATGTTCAAAATATCAAAACATAAACAATCGAGGGGTCTTCCAATGGAAACTTATCGAAAACATATCGATTTTTGATGTGGGCACTTTATTTTGTCACTGTTTTTTTTCAACACAAACTGTTTTTATTTTCTTCAAGTGAAACTCCTTTTTTTCAGTATTCCATAAGTGAAACTTAAAAAGAATATAAAAAATAAAATAAGAAAATTAACTACACTGTGTTTACTTTAATTTGAACCAAGTAAATGAGAGAAATTGAAAAAAAGAAGAGGTGGGCACTTTATTTTGCCTATCAGTGTACTTTTGGAGCCACACTTTGCACATAGAGATTGGTATTTTTCTCTATAATGGCAACTACCTTCTTGTCCAATTGTCGGCAGCATGCTTTTCTTACCTTTCGAGTCAAGTGCTGGTCAAATGATTTGTAACAAACAAAACAGGTAATTTTCGGTATTTTTAATTTCATGGCAAAATCGCGTACAGATAAATTCGAATTTTGCTGTTGTTCGTACAAAATACGTTTCCAATTGATTCGATGCCACTTTACTTAATGTAACAAGATTGTAAACATGTTGTACTACGGAATAAAGCGCCATATAAGTAAAACGTTACAGCGATCCGTGAAATATTTCAAAATCTACACTGGAAGAGAAGTGTCCGAAATTTAACGTGGGCAGGCTTTAACATCGATCAACTACAGAATAACTTGTCATGATACGGATAGGTTGTAATTGCAGAATAGTTCAACCCACCCAAAATACAACGTGGGAAGTGTTGGATATTCGTAATGTGTCTTGTAATTATGTTGCTGTAACGCAATCCGTGAATTTCACATCTCATAACACTGAAACAATTCTGTCATGTCCTCTCGAAACGCCCCCCAAAGCCTGACCGAAGACTGCGCATATTTTCATCATCTCAGCAAAGCGCCTCATCATTCCATCATCACTCCCTTGGACTAATGGGTCCACTCTAATAAGTTTAACGAACTTTTTCGTTGCTTCATCATGGCAAACGAACCGGCTGATTTTTCCTCCCTTCTCACGAGACTCAGACATCATCAGACGACATTGGTAGAATAGAGTCCGAAAGAAAAAACCTCCGGCAAGCAATCGTTGATATATGTGCACAAAAGGAAAATAAGACGAACGACAAACAGCCAGCAAGCACCGTCCGGAATTTCGTTCCAAATTTTCCTGCCGGGATTATTCTTCGTCGGAGAGAGAGACAGTCGTGTTGTCGTCACAGTTGAAACCTGTAAAAATCGAATATCGATTTTGGTCTCGCAACTTTTACGCCTTTCGTTGTGTAATGAAAGTCGATATGATGCTAACGTATGAAACGAGAAAAAAATGAACCTTCGATTGTCGCTTTTTCAGCGTTTCAGCTGCAGCAGCAGTATCATTCATCGGCGTGACGCTTTCGCTATTCTACGGGATAAGTACGGACATGATGATGCCTTTTTTCTTTCTCTCGGAACAACGTCTTATCCTGTAGTGCCCTGCCTCATCTACCATCCATTTTTCTTGCTGTTTGCAGAAAACTCCCAGTCCTAGGAAAATCGCATTCGGGGACGATCGTCAAGTGTTGAGCTAAATTAAATTTTTATTACTTGTCGCAATAAAATTTCGACCCCCGAAAAAAATGAGACAAATAAAATGTTTCTTCATGCTTTATTTGATGGCATTTTTCGTACTTCCGTCTGTTTCTGTTCTGGAATAAATGCTGATGACGCTCTTTACGGGGACGGTGTGGCTGTTGTAGGAAAAGTTTCTAGCTGTTGGTAGAAATTTATACTAGATCGGAAAACCGTTTGAAGCGACATTGGCAGCCAAATATTTATGGATTCCGTTTCTTACTTCGGTGGGACGATCGGAGCTATGCTCATATTTAAATAAATATTCTACGGATATCTAAGAACATGAATCGGTTGTCTTTTACGGCATGCTTCGTTAGAATTTATTTTCATTCGATGTTTACTATTGGAACATTCGTAAATCAATAAAATGCACATCGAATTTAATGGTGTTTGATGCTGTCAGCTGCGATAAAGTATGGTAAACAGGTAGCTGTAAACAGTTGGCCATGATTGTCAACGGTTGAAATAAAAATTCCATTGGTATATATATAATAATGTTATAAAATACACGTTACGGTTACTGCTAACACTATAGAGCATTTTCAGACTGCAGAATTTGGTCAAAAAATTTGGACAAAATTTCACAAACATATTCAGTATAACAGAATACGTATTTTGATTTAGGGATACTTTAGCTTACATTGGTGAAATTTTAGCGATGATTTTGTTATTGTTTTTTGAGCAATGCTCGAAAAACTATAGGCTCGTCACTCGTTTTCATACAAAAATGAAAAAGATCCTAAAACTGTCTTTTGCTCACGTTTCTAAGATGATTGCTCGGTTTGTTCCATTCCCATCCGATTGGTGGGCGCTTTGTAGCTCGTTTTTAAAATTGGTTCGATTTTTAGACTCAATTGCAAATCCTTTCAGGAGCCGATAATTAATTAATTGGTTCCTTAACAATATCCAACGGCGTATTATTGTTTTTACGTGTTTGATTTTTTTTATCTTTATTTAGATGATTTTAGCCACCCGCATTAGCTCGTCACCTCTACGTGTTTGATTATATAAGGCTTTACGTTATCATGAATGCTCGTGACTTTGGTGGCGAGAGAGGAGGGGTGGAGCGATTGGGAGTGGGCAGCATGTGCCCCCATATTGGTATGGAATCTTTTATTCAATCCAAGTTTAATTATATATTATATTCAAATGTGTTTCCTTCAAGCGATTATACTCCTCCTTGTCTGACACCTTAATTTGGTTTGTATCTATACTTTGATAACCTTCTCTACCAGAGATCGAAATTCCCACTCAGCTGGGTGAACACCATGCTCTCTTCAGCGTAGGTTGTCGATGAGTAGCGAACCGTTTCACATTTTCATCTCTTTTTTTCTCGCCGATAATTCATTATCCTCTCTCTTGCATATGCGAAAATATCTCTCTCCAAAATTCAGCGAACATATTTTCTCAAGTCACATTTTTCACTGAAAACATGCTTAGATTGTAAACGAGGAGCAAAAACCGGAAATAAGGCCAACCCGCATAATCACAAACTATTCCTGGAGTCTTTCCCTTGTTGTTGACGACCGTTTCCGTTATTATTACGACATTTACCCTTATAATTGACAACTATAAACTAAAAAATGGCAATTTTCACGAACAAAATGTTTGCTGTACTCTATGCCTAATAGTTGGTGTATAATTCAGACCGAGTGCAGACAATATAAAACCTTTCAATTACAATATGGCATACATTAACAATATGTTTTAATGTAGAGGTTGTATGGTGAAAATGAGAATCAACTACTCGATAACAATAACATGAAATGTGATAATATATTTAACATTCGAAATATAGTTTTGACTATATAGCAGATTGTTTTTCGTTATGCGGGAAGTCGGTGCACACTGGTATCGCCATGGCCCATAAGTATAAAATTATAATATCAGAATAAAACAAGCATGAAGACTGGTGCATTTTCAGGTGTCAAAAAGCAAATGAAAAATAATTGTCGGCATCTAGGAGTCACTGAAAAAGAAACGATTTATCAGCTACTCATGCTCTCCGAAAATTATAAATCGCTCTTGCTTTTCTCGCAAAAACTGCTATGAGCGTATAATAGTCTCTTGTCTTCACATTCTGATTTGTTTCTCCAAGCGGGTGAAGAAGGACGTTTCTCTTCTCAAGTAGGCGAAAATTTCGGTCTCTGCTCTCTACCTATATGGAAAAGCTTGTAAGATGGAACACGATCCGTTTTTTGCTCGTAACATGTTTAATTTGTATTTTTTCGCGAATCACAAGACATCTTTCGAAAAAAGAACTAAAAGACTCCAACATAGCCCAAGGAATTGATTATTTACAGTTATAAAAAAAAGTTTTGGCCTGTTTTCGAAATCCATCGAAAATTGCAATTTAAAAAAATGGCTTGTAAGATGGAACACGATTCGTTTTTTGCTCATAACATATATAATTTTGATTTTTTCGAGTGATCTTTTGAAAGAAGAACTAAAAGGATACAAGTTTGCCAACGGAAATTATTATTTATAGTAAACAAAAAAAATTATGGCATTTTTTCGATATCCATCGAAAATTGCAATTACAAAAAATGTATTGATATATTTCAATTTATTGTTGATTCCATGACTTTTCCATACATAAAAATATCATTCATATGTTTTAAAACGAAAAAAGTGTTCCATCTTTCAAGCCTAACAGTGTTCCAAGTCTTACAAACATGGCGCCATAAACATAAAACATCAAAAATTGGTTCACTTTACGATTTGTTTGGAAATGCCTTCTATATAAATAAAATGAGTTGGGGTGTCCTTTGTCACGGTTTAACTCTGAACGGAAGGACCGATCGGCGTGAAATTTTGTATGCAGAAATTTTTGGGGCCGGAAAATAATCTTATGATGGTTTGAGACCCCTTCCTTCACTAAGAAGGGGGCTCTCATACAAATGAAACACAAATTTCTGCACAACTCGAATCAAGCATAAGACACCAAATTTAGCATGTGTGAGTTTTTGAAGCCAAAAAGGTTTTTATGGTAGCTTGAGAACCCTCCCCGTCATAAAAGGGAGGCTCCCATACAAATAAAATACAATATTCTGCATAACTCGGGAACTAATCAAGCAAACGGAACGAAATTTAGCATGTGGTGGTTTTTAAGACAAAAACATTTTTTGTTGGTTGCGACCCCTTCCCATCCTGCAAGGTGGGGGTAGAGCTCCGATACAAATGAAATACACTTATTCTGCATGACTCGAGAACTAATCAAGCAAATGGAACCAAATTTTGTTTGTGGTGGTTTTTGAAGACAAAAAATGTTCTATGTTGATTTGAGACCCCTCCCTTTCTGAAAGGGGGAAACCTATTTAAATGAAACGCAAATCCTTGCATAACTCGAGAACTAATAAGATAAATGGAATCAAATTTCGCATGTGGAAGTTTTTGAAGGAGGGAAATGTTTCTATGGTGATTTGAGACTCTTCCGTCATATGATGAGGAAGGGGAAGAGGTGCTCTCAAACAAATGGAACCCAAATTTCTGCATAGCTCGAGAAATAATCAAGCAAATGGAACCAAATTTGGAATGTACGAGTTTTTTAAGACATGAAATGTTTTTATGGTGGTTCAAAGCCCCTCCTCCCTCTAAAAAGGGGGGCTCTCATACAAATGAAACAAATTTCAACCATACATGAGAACTATACCTACTGTTTTGCAAATTTGTATTCAGTGGTTTTTGGGTCCGGGAAAGCATCTTATGATAGTTCGAGAGCCCTCCCGCTTCTAAAAAGGGTGGGATCCCATGCAAATGAAAAACAATTTCCTGCATAACTCGAGAACTAATCAAGAAAATGGAACCAAATATGGCATATGGAGGTTTTTGAAGGAGAGAAATGTTTTTATGGTCATTGAGACTCTTCCGCCTTCTGAAGGGGGGGAAGCTCACATACATACAAATGAAACACAAATTTTTGCATAACTCGAGAATTAATAAAGCAAATGGAATCAAATTTGGCATGTGGAATTTTTTAAAGGAGAGACATATTCCTATGTTGGTTTGAGACCCTTCTGCCTTCTGAAGGAGGGGGGCTCTCATACAAATGAAACGCAATTTTCTGCATAACTCGAGAACTATTCAAGTAAATGAAACCACATTTGTGGGAGTTATTGAAACAGGATTTTTGCTTATATAAAAATGTATTTCGTCTGACTGTCTGTCTGACCGATCGGAGTGAAAATATGTATGCAGGTATTTTTGGGGCTGGGAAGGTTCTTATGATTGTTTGAGACACGCTTCCCTTCCGGCTCGCATACAAATGAAACACAAATTTCTGCATAGCTTGAGAACTAATCAAGCAAATGAAATCAAAAATGGTATGCGGGGTTTTCTGAATGCAAAAAATTTTTCTATGGTGAATTCAAACACACATTTCAACCAATCCTGAGAATTATCCAGGTAACTAAGCCACAAACTGTGTATTGTCTGGGTCAAGAAGAATGTTCTGAAAGAAGTTGGAACTCTTATTACTCAAAAAAACTCATTAAAAAAGCGTCAGTTCTATGTAATGTTCATTCATTTAGTTGCAGGCGTAGCAACGCTCGCACCGGGATCAGCTAGTTTATAATAAAAATACACCAAAAATGCTAGTCAACACAAATGTCAACCTTTGGATATCGATGAGAAATTTACACTTATTAAGCACAAGAAATAATTGCTATTTTAATTATGCCAACACTTTCGAAAATTGAAACCTGGAAGAGCTAAACCGAATGAGTGCATTCACTTCAAAAGCAAATGGAAATTGAAGAATAGAAAAAAAAAATGAGGGTAACACTTGTTAGCGCGATAGTGTTGTCGATGTGAATGTCATAAGTGGCACTGTTCTATCTTACAAGCCTTTCCTCTACTGACAATTTATTTGCGTAAATTAGCTTTCACTCATTTCGTGAACATGGACATTGTACATAGAAGATACGTCTCGTAAATTGTATGAAACATTCATATTGCTTGTCATCTAATAAAATGCATTACAGGTATACCTCGATAGTACGTACATTAACTTTCACACTTCAAATTGAAATGGCATAAAAACTACTGATTGTATCTGAAATCTAATACAACCAAAAGAAAGAACAGAAGCTGCTTTAGAGATTCAATCAGTAGTTTTTATGCGATTACGATTTGAAGTAAGAAATTCGATGTACGTACTATCGAGGTATACCTGTACACCGTTTTTGGGCAATGCACACAATTAATTTCATGAAGACCAGCCAATCGCTGCTTCTCTTCGATCGTATTTATAAGGGAAGGTCCATTAATTATGGGAAAACGTGACGATCCATACAAAAAATTTGAAGGTCCATACGAAAAACGTTAACAGGGGGGGGGGTGTTATAAAAGTCACTTTTTGTGTGACGTAATTAATGGACGTTCCCTAAATGTTAATGTTCCTGCTGGAATGGGCGGGAATTATTCATATATCCCAAAATAGAAATTGGCGGAAACGTACATCTGACTAAAGGCTGAAGCTGGAAGGATTGAGCTTGTGATGAATGCGCTGAAAACAAAATACATGAAGGGAAGAGGCTCCCGAGAAGACCATGTTAGCCTCCTAGCACGAGTTCAGATCGACGATGATGAAATCTGGGCTCATTGGTGACCGCCGATAACGACACCAGCAGAGAAATACAAAGTCGCATTATGGCTGGCAATCGTGCGAACTTTGGACTTCGAAGGACGCTTAGATCGAACAAAGTTCGCCGAACCACAAAGTTGACCATCTACAAGACATTAATTGGACCGGTAGTTCTCTACGGCCACGAAACATAGACATTGCTATTGGAGGACCAACGCGCCCTTGAAGTCTTTGAACAGAAGGTGCTGCGTACTATCTACGGTGGAGTGCAGATTGAAGACGGAACGTGGAGGAGGCGAATGAACCACGAACTGTACAAGTTGCTGGGAGAACCTCCCATCGTACACATCGCAAAAATCGGTCGACTACGATGGGCTGGGCATGTTGTAAGAATGTCGGACGTGTCCGACAAAAAAAGTGTTCGACAGGATACCCGGGTACCCTCCAAATACAAATTGTAACTCTGGCAATTATTGACCGATTTGGTTTCTTTTAGCACCGTTAGATGCAAAAACGCATTCGCTTCATAGATGTTATCCGCAATGTTAGTTTGGACTCATCCTTTTTCCGGAAATCCGGGTTCCTGGGGCTGTGGTCCAGTATGGAAACACTATTTGGGAGCATCCATTGAATTTCCGGGAAAGGATGTCAAAATCTTTGGAATAATTCCTAGAAGCTATTTCTATTTGTGGGCTATATGCCTACGGAACGACCATAACAGGCTCCCCGGAACGACCATTTAATAACAGGGTCCCGTGGGGCCTTGAGTGGCCATGAACAGGTTTAGAATGAAATTGCTCCAGTAGAATATTTCACAACGTTTTGTGGCCATCTGATAAATTAACCTCGAAGCGATCATCTCGGAATAGCTTCCTGCGAGGTTTCGAGTTGCCATGAACAAAAATAGCAACCAAACGTTGAGATACATCCTACTGGAGAAGTTCCACGAATTTTGATATCCATATCGCCAGGTTTTCCTTCTGAAAATATTCATGGCAACTCGATGCCCCACGGTAACCTGTTTTAGTCCAAATGTTAGTCCGTTATTAGGCCAGTATCGACATAGAATGTAGAGAGCTAACGGGATTTTGTTCAATGTTACCAAGCGGAATTTTGACAATTGATCTGCATGGAACGAAATGTTACGTTCACTAACGGAATACTTAATCGAGCGGAATATTTTTCCGAAAGTTAAAGTGACCGCTCCCATTAGTTTACGTGGAAACCTTACAAATTCCAAGTTTATTTCTCGTTCTTTTCAGGATAATATTGCTGCAAAAAATTCTTTTCGATTCTTTGCTTTTCCGTAAAGGACGTAAGGCCTGTACTCGAAAAAAATGCACCTGGAAAAAATGTTCGCCAAAATTGTATTTGAAGTCGGATTTCCTTGAAAATGAGAAGAATGAACTAGTACATATTAATTATGTTTCGGCATAATTACTTTATTCAATTTCCTTTCCATCGCTGAAAGCCCGCACCTTTCCCTTAAGACCCCTCATTACATTTTGTGCAATGGTGGGGCCGACCTTTTTGGTCACTTTCATCCATTCTTTCTTCAACCAGCTCGTTCTTAAGCACCTTGGACGATTTTTGGCCTTCATTATGGCCCAAAATCTTTCCACCGGACGAATCTCTGGTGAATTTTGGAGGTTGACGGTTTTTGGTACAAAAAAAACGCTATTGTCTCTGTACCAATCAAACGTCGATCGCGCGTAATGACATGATGCAAGGTCCGGCCAAAATAATATTTCATCTCCGTGGGACCGCAGGAAGGGCAACAGACGCTTCTGGACGCACTCGGTGCGGTAAACTTTGCTGTTGATGATACCCGTTGTGATGTACGGTTTACTCATTTTACTGCATTGGCATATGGCTCTGCCAAAGCAAGTCTTTTGGCGAATTTGTCCACTTGCTTCTTCCTTATGTCTTCCGGAACATCAAACCGTGATTTGGCAACATAGAACTCAAGCCCCGGTATCTGCTTTGTGTCTGCCTTGATGTAGGTTTCGTCATCCATAGTCACACACATCGGTTTCGTTAACCACTCTCGATACAGCTCCCTTGCGCGGGATTTGGCCGCCGTGTTTTGTTGATCATGCCGGTGTGGTGGCTTGCGGACCTTTGATTACACACGAAAGCCCAGCTCGTTTTATGGTTTGCTGAATGAACCAGGCGGAACACTTTGCCTTCAGTGAGCCACGTCGCGAATCGAAAGGTTCGGATTACACTTGAAATAATCCGACACCTTCCGGGCCTTCACAGGGTCAGCTGTTTTCGATTTTCTTCCACTTCCAGGCCGCCGCTCGGTCGTCTGGGACTCTTCAAACGATTTTACCACCCTAGACACAGTTGTATGGGTGATTCCCAGTTATCTTCCGATCTATCTCATGGTCGCAGTCAGATTTTCCATGATGGCGCGCAAAATTCTCCGACGATTTTCTTCTTGTTTCGATGACATCACAAAAACCACTGTACTGAATTGTTTTGCACGTGTGAACAATTCACTCCAAACTAGTACTCAGATTTTCATCAATTTTTACCCACGGACAAAAAAGTTACACAGGATAAAAATGGTGCATTTTTTTCGAGTATAGGCCTTAGTGGTTAACATCCATACCTCGTACGCCAAAGTCACGAGTTCGAATCTCACCCCGGACAAGTTACGAATATACCCAAAAGGTATTTGAGTGCCTATGACGAGAGATGAACCAGCCCAGGGTTGAAAATCTCGCAAATAAAGGAATTGCTCACAACACCATAAACTCAATTTGCCTTAATAATCTCACTCAAACGACAAGTTTAAGTTTTCAATTTTTGCTTCTCTTTCTTCTACTGTTAAAACAACTATAATGACAATGGTTAGATCAAGTGAAGCTAGCTATTGGAACTGTGCTTCGTGTAGGCAAAGCTGCGGACCTAATGAGACGTTTTTAGAACGCCGTGTGTTATTTCGAGCAAATTTTGTTTCCACACGATAGTCGAATGAAAAACGGGCTGCTCGACAATTATTGCACTCACTTGATGTAGTTTGCTGCTTTATAAAAACGCTCTCAAGGCTTTCTGTAAAATTTTGTTGATTGCAATAAGAAGAGGATCACAGAGCATATGAATTTAAACAAACAAAATCGTCAGATGGGTGCACGATGCTGCGAAAATACTCATTAAAGTGTGGACACTACTAAACTTGCCTAGATTAAGGAGTGTATCGAAAATAAGCTATCCACAAACTTTCTTTCCACAAACTTTCTTTTAAATTAAACCGATATTTTATTCATACAAAAAATTGATCGCTTTATTGTACGAGGTTAAACTTGAACATATGAAGACCGGATGAAATTTACGTTATTCCTTCACGAATTTTCAGAACTTTTGGATCGAATGCTCTTCATCAAGTTCCGGACAAGTGTTGCATCGCATTTTTTGGACGCTTGACTCAAATTTTTTGAACTCCATACATGTTCCCAACTGCCTTACCAGTCTTCTTGAAGACCCTCTTCTACGATTGCCCAGTAACGTTCGATGGGTCGAAGCTGATGGCAGATTTTGTGGATTGATATTTTTCTCAACGAAATCTATACCCTTTTCCGCAAGCCAATTGAGAGTGAGCTTTGACATGGTGAGCCGACGCTTAATCCGGCCGAAACAGTGGAGGTGTACTATGCTTCTTATATAAAGGCAACAATCTCTTCTGGAGATTATAGGTCCGGTAGTGTAAAAAATGGTTGACTTCAAACCTCAGGAACATATTGCTTGCCATACCAGTACCTTTCGACCGAATTTCTCCACTTGAATTTACCTTTCTGCATCGCTCACATCCTCTCAAACGACGGCAGTAAAGTTATTGTGGACATGGAAGGGTTTTTGAGTCCTCCTTACATAGGTCTCATCGTCCATCAAAACGCATGCATCCGGACGCTGCAAAAGACACTTTGTTTCGAGATTTTCTGCTTCTTGTAGGTCTTCAGGTGGTTTCGCCTCTTGATACGCTGGATCATTCCGACACTCGTTGCTTTTTTTGTCCAAATCACGTATTGACATTGATTTGTTCTTCATGATTAGAGATACCACTTTCTGCTCCAGTTTCGGGTTGGAAGAACCGGGTTTTCTGCCTCTTCCTGGTAGCTTATCCAAAGAATAGTGTTCCCCAAACTTATTAATGATGGTTTCAACACTCGCATGATGAATTCCAAACCGCTTCGCCAAATTTCGCATAGTAATACCCTTCTCACTTAGCCATGTGTCCAGAACCTTAATTTTCACTTCCTTTTCAATACGCGACATTTTGAAAACGCAGAATTTGAACCGCACAAACAAGTAAACAAAAGAAAGCTGACAGTCAAACGCACAGCATGCAGTGTTCAGAGCATAAAAAACCATCACAAATCATGCGTACATCGCAAATGTATGTGGATAGCTTATATCCGATACACTTCTTAGGTAAATCCCCCTACTTCAAATTCATTCACATGAAAAAAAAACTACCACCATTTTCATTCAAACCGGATATGTATGGTGTTTGTTGACATCATCAATCATGCAGTGCTTATTCGCATTAACTGGTATTGAGAAGTTGCTCCATGATTTATAGGAAACATTTTTTTTAACGTTTCATCATAAGCTCTTCTTTGTGAATCTTTATCCTAGTAACAAAAGAACTCAAGGTGCCATATGAAAGAAAGCCTAGTATTAATAGACTTAATTTTGTGACTACTTAATTTGATTTCTTCAGAAGAAAAAACACGAACGAATATCTCCACACCCTGTCTTTTTACCGGTCTGTATGAACGTTTCTAGCAAGCACTTGATACAATGAGAACGTTTTCAATAACCCTTTTGTCAACAGCATCTATCCAGTGCCTACTATGATACAATATCCCGAAGATAATCCTGCCCTACGCAAACACCTCGAACTAATATTTTAGCGTGCGGATTTACCAGGAATCAAAATCATCAATCTTCAAGGATGTCATTAGCCATCAATGTACCGATAAGGAAATCCTGGAGGGTAAACTTGAGAACAGGAAGAAGGTTTACGTGAAGCAATCGCTGAAGCATGTGATAGGAACAAGTAGCAATTTCCTCTACCGATAAACAAATGTAATCGAAAAGGGCAATAAACTCAGCAACAGCTGAAAAAAAAAACACTGCGAACATGGTGCGGGATTATTCCGCACATGTCGACAAAAATGTTGTGTCGGCAATTTTATTCATCACCTATTTTAGTGACAGATAATTTATCACTCTGCTTGTTGTGTGAGAGTGAGAGTCTAATTTTCGAGCGTTTTTGTTCATGTGAACGAAAATGGAAGGGGAAAGTACGGTTGGTATGTGATTTTTTGTTTCAAACTCCTATTATGGTACCTTGTGGAATATTTCACGCCACTGTTACTTTTATGCTGCTACAACGTTCATTGTACTTGCGATAGACGAGCCAACGCCAGAGCTGGCAAAAAAATGAAATACTCAAGGGAATGCCGTCATCTATTTTCGAGCGATTTGCAATGAATTTCTTGCTGCGAACGGAAATGCCGCCCTGTCACATTGTATGATACATAGAGTCACGTAATTGTGGATTCCTAGGTGTTTATCAACGAACAAGTTGAATGGGTGTAGCAGCTAGCATCGAATACTTGAGTAATGAAGTGGAAAGCCAGATTCTTTTCAAAATGGTAAAGACTGTATTCGATGAAATTTGGACACACAAAATAGGTCACCATAAATTTTCCTTGAGCTCGATTCTTTTCAAACTTTCTGGAAATAAAGTACTACTAAATGGTTAAGTTTTGACATCATTGGTTTATTAAACCTCTTCTCCCAACCCAAATGCCCGCACCTTTGCCTTGACACCTTTCATCAAGTTTTGGGCAATGATAGGACCGACTTGCTTACTTACTTTTAACCACACTTTCTTTAGTTCAAGTTCATTTTCTATCAGTTTTGGAGTTTCAACGAGCTTTGCCTTCATGATTGCCCAAACCCAAGTAGCACACTACGATCATAATTAGTTGTAGAAACTTGAATATAACTTAGCAAGTCATATCTATGTTATTTCAACCGAATGGCAACATGTGTGCTACTAGGGAAATTTTTCAATTGGGCAAAGTTCCGGAGTGTTTGGAGGGTTGACGTCTTTTGGTACAAAAACTACATTATTATCTTTGTCGGGCCATCGTGAGATCTCAAGAAGGGCAGAAGTCGTTTTTGGAGGCATTCGTCCTTGTAGATTTGTCCGTTGACGGTCCCAGAGGTGATGAAGGGCTGACTCATTTTGCCACATCCGCAGATCGCTTGCCAGATAAGGAATTTTTTGGTGAATTTTGACAGTTTCTTCTTCCGTACACTCTCCGGAACGGCCAACTTAGAGGTGGCGACGTAGTATTCCTGTCCTGGCAGTTGTTTGGTGTCGGCTTTAATGTAGGTCTCATCGTCCATCACAATGCAGAACGGTTTTGTGAGCCACTCCCTGTACAGTTTTCTTGCACGAGCTTTGGCCACCGAGTTCTGTTTATCGCTCCGGTTCGGTGCCCTCTGGACCTTCTACACATGTAATCCAGAACGTTTCATTGTTTTCTGCACAAAACAAACTGAAACTTCCGCCTTTTTCGCAACATTCCTGATCGAAATGTTGGGATAACGCTTAAATTGGTTCAATACCATCCTGGCCTTCTCCGGATTTGATGTGCCACGTTTTTTGCTACTACCATTTTTCCGCTTAGTTGTCTTACGGTCCTTGAGCAGTTTAATCACATGAGATACGGTTGAATGTGCGATTCCGAGCTGTTTTCCGATCCATCGATGAGAAGCGTTTGGGTTTTCGAAGTGAGTGCCCAAAATTTGTTGGCGCACAATTTCTTCATTCGAAGCCATCACGGAAATCACTCGACCGATTTTCACGAAACTCATTAGACAATTGACACAACACAATGAAATACATTCAGTCAAAATTTCAATAATTTTTACCCACAAGCTCAAAAGTTACGAATAATTGCGTGTCCAAATTTCATCGAATATACAGTCTTTAGCTACAGGTGTAAGGTAAATATGAAAGTTTATGATGTAGAAGCAGATATTCGCTCATAACCATGAGGCACCAGGAGTGGACAGTAATGTTTGCTAGAATGAAAGATATGAAGAGAAAGTGTTGACTGTTCCATCAGTGTACGGTAGTACTCGAACCAAGGACGTTACCTTTGTCTAACTTCCCACTGCGCGGTAGGTCGAGGCACGGATGAATCCGCCACCTCAACAGGCAAAAGTAGCGTGTTCGATCGCGCTCATGTACCACTGATAGCTTTGTGATAGTTTCTAGCGGTAGTTTGTACACTGAAAAATTGTTTTCGTATATTAGCTTTCACTCGTTTCGTAAACTAAGATTTTGTACATAGAACCAATGTCTCGACCCCAGTGGGTCTGGGTTCAATCCCAGTCGACGTCGGTGGTTTTTCTGAGGCGAAAAAATCTTGGTCACGTCTCCCTTCGGAATAAATAAGAAAAAAAAAAACAATGTCTCGTAAATTGTATGAAACATTCACATTGCTTGTCATCTAACAAAATGCTACCATTACACCTCTTTTGAACAATGCACAAAATGAATTTCATGAAGACCAGCAAATCGTTGCTTCTCTTCGGTCGTACTCATAAATGTTCGCATTCCTGCTGGGATGTTGCAAGAAGCATTAATTTATCCCAAAATAGGCATGCAAGCGCTGTCGAGAGTTTTTTTTTGTTTCTTTATTAAAGTGGCTTTCAGCCGCCTGGGCTGGTTCGCCACTTGCTGTCGAGAGTTTGAAACTTCATGCTCAAGAATCTAGTAACTTCTCCCAGGTCAACATGGCCTAGTGAGATCAACCACGGACTCAACAACAGCTCTCCCTGAAAATGCAGGATCGGATCCCATATCACGAACAACTTCTCGTAATTGTGCTTTTTTTTTCAATTAATTTAGCCGATAAAGTAGATCTGTCAGCCATTCATGCAACCACCAGAAAGACCTTTTTTTTTATTTATAACAAATTACTCGTAGCTCTTTGTATTGTTTTCGTAGAATGAACACAGTTGCGCGTGTGGCATTAAATACGAAGGTAGCTTCTTAAAAAGCACAAATCAGTTTCGTTGCAGAAAACAACGATCAGATTTGTCAATCCTACCTTACATTTCGTAATATAAACGAAAATTCAGTGTATGCACTCTGTTTTAATGCGCACATGGGAGAGGAACTCTCCCATTTTTAGGTTTGTTTTGATTCGTCTGAGATTATTAAAGTTTTTTCTCGTGATCTCTAACGTAGAGTTCTCTTCGAGTCAAACGTTGCGACTCTCAGACGTTGCGAGACGTCCTCAACTCTCTAATCGGGGCATTAGAAAACAACTCGGAATAGTGCAGTCAACGGTGAGTCGTGTGATTAAACGTAACAACGAAACTCTTAGTATCGAGCCTAAGGAGACATGCGGTCAGAATGGATGTTATATTAGTGATCAGGATCACAACCGTGTCGTGAAAGCTTTTAAGCGGAATCCCAATGCTTCGGTCAGGGATGTGGCCATAAAGTTGAATCTGTCCATTCTTTCGTTTAGCGAGCCAAGGACCAGAAGAGACTGCATACGTACAAAGTGCAGAAGGCTCCAAATCGTGACGAGGTATGGAACGAGGAGGAAGTGTGGAAGCAGAAACTTCCAAAGTTTGCCAAGAAATACATTATTTGGCAAGCGACATGTTCATGTGGAAAACAGAAGTGCGCCGTTTGTGACTACCGGGACTGTAAACGGAGAGATTTACCACAAGGAGTGTCTAAAGGGCGAACACGAGAAATAATTTCGCAATAATGCGACACATTCAACAGGGCATAACTTTTTTACCATTGGATAAAAATCAACCAAATTTTGCACACTTTCTCATTGACGTGTATTGTTTACATGCTGTCAAACTCGAAGTCGTGTTTTTCGATTCAACGAAAATGGAGGTGAACCAACGCGAGTCGAGAGAATAAATTCTTTCCAAACACCTGGAATTTCCTGACCTGTCGCACCGGCAGTTGGGAAAAATGTTGAACATTCACCATTCAACCGTCTTCAGAGTGTTGAAGCGGTTCCAGGAGCGTTTGACGTTGGACCACGGCAAAAGAGCTGGAAGAAAACCGGGACCGGAGAACAAAAAGACGGAGGGAAAGGTGAAGCGGATGATTAAAGCAAATCCCAACGTCTCAAGCCGTGATTTGGCTAAAAAGATCGGCATGTCGCAGAGCTACGTCCAGAATGCAAAGAAGAGAGCTGGACTTCATACATACAAGGTACAGAACTTCCCAAACCGCGATGAGCGGCAACAATCGACGGCTAAAACTCTGGCACGGAAGCTCTAGGAGAAGATGCTGACAAAATATGGCTGCTGTGTGATGGACGACGAAACGTATATAAAAGCCGATTTTAAGCAAATTCCGGGGATGAAGTTTTTCACTGGCAAGAGCAAGTTCTATGTGGACGACAAATTTAAGAAGAAGAAAATGTCGAAGTTCACCTCCAAATATCTCATTTGGCAGGCCATCTGCTCTTGCGGACTGAGGAGTGAGCCTTTCGTGACAAAGGGCACAGTAATTGGCGAGATCTACAAATCTGAGTGCCTCGAGAAGCGCCTTTTGCCGTTCTTGCAGTAGCACGACAAAGCTCCGCTATTTTTGCCAGATTTGGCATCATGCCACTATTTTAAAAGTGTCCTGGAGTGGTATGAGGCCAATTCTGTCCATTTTGTTCCAAAGGACATGAATCCGTCAAACTGTCCGGAGCTGCGCCCGGTGGAGCAGTACTGGGCAATGATGAAGCGGGAACTTCGGAAGAGCAAGAAGACAGTCAAAGACGAGAAGGACATGTTAAGAAAAATGGAAAAAAACTGAGAAACTGGTACCGGATGACACTGTAAAGACTTTGATGGAGGGCATCAAGCGAAAATGCGTTCAATTTTACACTCAAGGCTCCATCGATTAACTTTTCTTTTGATTTTGAAGTAAATATATGTATAAAATTACCCTAAAATTTTGGTTTGATTCTAAACATTATAAGAAAATTGGCATGACATTTTCGGTGTCGCAATAATTTCGTGTTTGCCCTTTACTACCAATTGCTTGATTTTCGTCTTGTCGATTATAACCTGTTGGATGAAGCCCTCTCCATGATTGATTGTCAATTTTCGGACGCCGCTCGAAATGTAGAGGACCTCGTTAAGTTTTTTAGCTCTGTGGTTTTTTGCTTGTGCCATTTGAACGTCCTGCATTGTAAACACCTTGGAGAAACAACAATCTTCGGAGATTTAAACGATTTCGCAGCTCTTCGATGAGCAGCTCTTCGGAATTATAAGGGTAATCGGTACCTTCACTTCAAACGTTACTTCGTTCTAGCTAGTTATAACTACATGAGATGTAATCGCTACATATGCCCGCTAAATTGATCGTACACAAAGAAATTTACGTTTAGAACCCAAGCGTTTTTGGTCAGTTGTTCGATCGAAACGCAAAAATCATGAATAACCTTCGACTCTTATGTATTTCGATGATCGTTCTTCTAGCACCAATAATGCAATCAAGAGCTGAGCAACGATCAATAAAACGTGCTGCTTACAAATTACAGCTTATGTCCAAACAGAGATAACTTGATCACCGCTGCTTTATCGCTGTTGGCTGTTGAATATCAAGAAAAATCAATGGCTTTTGGTTATGTGGAACAAGCCGAGTCATCGAGCTATGACAAAATCTCTGAATGGAAAATGTGCAAACGATCAGAGGTTCACATAATTAAAAGTTAAAAGATACTCGAAGAGCTCTGAGGCTGAAGTTAAAAACCTAAAATTTGAAAGATGAAGTTCTAATAAAAAAAAATCCATTATTCTGTTGTGTTTTTATTGATTATCATTCCACTTGAAACCAATATTGCACGCATGTTGCACGTGCTTAGCTTATGATTTTGGTTTCATTGATTTTGTGTCATATGTTATGTAAATTCCAAAACTCGCTACAGAACATTAGCTATAATAGTAGGCTAAGTCCATGCACTACATATATTAATTTGTTCAACATGTCTTTTAGGATAAGACATAATCAACAATGGTATGCAACAATATTTGGTTTGCGGCTGCCGCTCTCAAACCTCGGTCACGCCCAATGCTCGCCAGATCACGCTCCACTTGGTCCGCCCATCGTGCTCTCTGCGCTCCACGCCTCTTGTGCCCCCGGATCAGTAGGGTTGTTGTCCGGCATTCTTGCAACATGCCCTGCCCACCGTATCCTTCCGGCTTTGACCATCTTCTGGATGGTGTGTTCGCCGTAGAGTGCAGCGAGCTCGTGGTTCATCCTTCGCCGCCAAGTTCTCCTGCACACCGCCGTCTAAGTCCACAGCTCCCCCAATTTTATAAATGTATCAGATTCTGTTGCAGTTTTCCGAAGATGCTAAAAAAATTAAAATTGGTGGTTGCGAGCATAGTGATAAATACATGCGCGACCAAACTCAATAAGGCGTTAAAGTTTTTTTAAGTGCCAAATAAAAGCCCTGCTCTTTTTCTTTCGAGAAAAATGCTGTTTACAAAAGGTTTTAAAGCAAATATAAGAGATATGGCATGATAAACTGATTCAAAATTGCGCGAAAATCGAGCTTTTTACAAAACTGACCCCCTGGCGAGTGAGGACTGCGTCAATTCAAGTTGAGCAAAGTGCCATGCTCATTTCACCCACTTTCGATCAATCAACCACAAAAAATCAATTTCTTAATACCCCATGTCAATGGCGGCCTGGTTTGACAGAGAATTACTCATATCAAGTGCCCAGCATGGATTCTACCCTTAGAGATCTGTAACTACAAATCTCTTGCAATCCATCTCTTTGTGCATTCAATCGATTGACGCTGGCATACAGGTAGATGATATAAACACTGATTTTAAAGCTTCTTTCGACCAAGTAAACTAAGATCTTCTGCCTCGAACAACTCGGAAAATATATAGTTTTTGTAGGGTGGTTTAAATCATACCTGTCCGGGCGGTTTATGACAGTTAGGATATATCAGAATATTACATACAGGATACAGTACTGGCAGAAATAAAGTGCTCACGTTGGTTTATGTTTATTTTCTCAATACAACTTTTTGATTTGCAGCGATTCAGTGGTAACATATTGGGTCAAAATGAATGACTTCAATTCTTCTTTCGAAATGAGAAACAACAAACGAAAAATTATTCATGTAACTTTATTAACAAAACAATAAACAAAACAACTTTTTAATTCAGTGGCAAAAATAAAGTGCTCATCCGTGATATGTTTACTTCAAAACCAAGAACATTGAATTTAATATTTCGTGTGACTTCCTTTAGCTTTGATGACTGCTTGAAGACGTCGAGGCATGCTTTCAACTAGGTTTTTCAGATGGTTCTCGTCGATTCTTTGCCAGGCGCACTCGAGGGCTTCGAAGAGCTTTTTTTGTTTGTTACCTCTCCTTTGTCAACTTGCTGATCGAGAATTGACCATAGATTTTCAATTGGGTTCAAGTCTGGTGATTGCGGTGGCCATTCAAGAAGTTTTATGCGACATCCACGGAAAAACGTCATGGTTTTACGGGCCGTGTGCTTCGGATCATTATCTTGTTGAAAGATAAACTTGTCTTCCAGTCCAACTTTCAACAAAGACTCCTCCAAGTTTTCATTAATAATGTCTATGTACCTATCAGCCGTCATTATACCATCGATTTGAGTCAAATTACCAGTTCCAGACCAAGCAAAACACCCCCACACCATTATGCTTCCTCCTCCATGTTTTACGGTTTTTTGCACATTCCGGTCCAAAAGTCGTTCGCCAGGTTTAACCCACACTTTAGAACGCCCTTTCATTCCAAATAGATCAAACTTGCTCTCATCAGACCATAAAACTTGTTTCCAGAACGCAACTGGTTTCTCGGCGTATTTTTTAGCGAACTCTAGCCGTTTAACTCTATTTCTCTTTTGAATCAATGGGCGACGTACTGCCAATTTGCTCCTTAAACCTGCATCCTGAAGCCTGGAGCGCACAGTGCGTTCTGAAATACTCAGCTGCAGATTTTCCTTTATCACTCGGCTCGTAACTGTTGGATTTTTCCTGGTTTCACGAATAATTCTGGTGTCTTCACGCGGAGTCGTGAGTCGCTTCCGCCCGCGTCCATGTCTATCAGCTACTGATCCGGTTTCCTGAAACTTTTTCCAAACTTTGCGAACACCAGAATAACTCACTCCATATCTGACGGCAATTTTACGCATAGATATTTGCTGTTGACAGTCCCTCACAATTAATTTTCGTACGGATAGGTTAATTTGTTTCGAATCCATTTTCAACATTCAAACGAAATCCGAACCGGCGCGAACAGAACCAAAACAAACAGTGCTCGACACCTTCTGATAGGCTGAATGTGCTGTGACAGTTTGGTAGGCAATGCCATGCAAGATGCACTCAAGAAAATTATATGTCGGTTTTGAGCACTTTTTTTCTGCCAGGCGGAAAAACATTCACATGCATATGATACATCAGAAACTAAGCTATACAAACTTAATCATGAATTTGAATAAACAGAATGCTATACAAAAGCTGCATTTTGGTCGAACAGACTTTATATTTTTGTATCAATACAAAATTGGTAAAATAATGGCAATCATTTTTTAGCTGGTGAGCACTTTATTTCTGCCAGTACTGTATATACAGAAAAAATATGAATTTTAACAGGCGCCTAAAATTTGCGCCCATTAGATTGTAGTTAGTTTAACCTGTATGTTTAGTATAAGTTTTTTTTCATATGTGTATGTGTGTGTGAGTTTTTTTTTCTTTTTCAAGAAATGTTCAAGTCAAAAGAAAACCGTAAGTTAAGCATAGTTATAAGTGTTTGAGATAATTTTGAATTTAAATTTAATGTGTGATGTCGACCAGACTTTAAATTCCCACCCTCCTTCCCATCCGTGGTGTTGTAATTCCTATTAACCTCAGGGACGTGCATGCGAGTATTCGGCTTTTATCCTCCTAACTTTAGTTTTAAGATAAATGATGTATAAAATATGGCAAATTTGGCTCTGTAAAGTTAATTCGAGTTGAGCCTGCACGAATAAATGATTATTAAAAAAAAAAATTGCGCCCAAACGAAGCGTAAATAACGAAATTGTTTGCAATCTTTCATAAAACAGGCTAGATTTAGGCGTTATCTGGCTTAAATTTGCATGATATATACCATTAATTTCTGCCAAATCTGGTATTCCCTTATACCTTAGATAACGCAGAAAAATAACATATGTTTTTATTTCAAGCTGTCTAGGCACATCGCATTCAGTTTTATTTCCTTTATCATCTGGTGTTCCACAAGGAAGTTTGGGCCCCTGTAATTTTTGCTGTTTCATAATGATGCGGCATTAATTAAACGTTCGGAAACCGTGTTTTCTACGCCGATGATCTGTATATCTTCAAGGTTATTACGTGTATCAAGAGCTGTGCGCAGTTTGAGAGAAACATTTAATTTTCTACGTTGTCTTATCCACCTAATCTGTACCTAATGCACCTAAAAAAGCTATATTCGACAAAAGTTCATGTGATATTTCTTTAAATTTTATCCACATAAAGGCTGAATCTAGTTCGTTGTATGAAAGATTGCAACCTGATTTAGTTGTTAACGCTTGCTTTGGCTTACAAGTGTACGAAGGGAAATTTTACGCTTCGGTTAAAATTCATATTTTTTTTCTATGGTGCTATCTGCAGAAACTATTGCGTTCACCAGAAAACAGCAAGCGACCATTTTCGCAACTGTCTTAACGCAGATATGTTAGAACGGTTGTACAAGGTTGCAGACACATTTTCCATTTTTTTTAACATCAGAATCCACTTTTCTTAATTGCAGTCGATACATTATAATTTTGTGCCTCCTTCTTTGTTATAATTTGTCAATATTTGAATTGTATTTATGCTTATACATTTAAGAAAACAGGATTTTCTGCCAATTTGAGTGTTCTCTTCTAAAACTAGCTTTTCCTTATCCATCTTCATTAAGACAACAGTGTCCTGGGAGATTCAAAATAAATAAATAAATAATTAAGTAAATAAAGGAACTTATGTCTTTGAGGATTTTTTAACAACTTCTAGCCAGAAATGCAACACCATTTGAATACATCAGCACAAAAAGCTGTCGAAATTTCTTATAAAATACCTTGTTTGGGAAACAATTTATTTGTAAGTGTGTAGGAAATAAAATTGCAACACAAAAATAATTCAAGCCAAAATTCGCCTGTTCAACCAATCATCTTCAAACTTTCAGGGAGCATGAACTTTCATACTACTCATATGGTCCTATTAAACATTTGGATCAACTTTTTTTGCGTGGCAATCTATTTTATATTCATATCTTCCTCCGATTTCACTTCCTTAGAATGCTTCCGAAGTGCCGGCTTCATGCTGGCCCAGTATTTTCAATTGGCCTCAGTTCCGGTGCGCGTTCGGGGGTTGGAAATGCGTCGGCGCAAAATTGACCTCCTTAGCCTTGTACCCCTCCAAAACCTTTTTCGAGTAATGACACGAGATTGGGAAACTAGGAGAATTCAAAACTAACACTTCATTTGATGACTTAAAAAAAAATACTTAAACACTTTTTTCAAATTGTCGCTAGTAAACTCGAGCAAATTCCTTTAAATTGACTAGAGAAAACTTATCTTTTGACCGGTAGGCCTATTTCTGTCTGCTACTTACAGACTTCTTCAGTGTCGAGTGCTCGACTTGAAGGGAACATCACAGTAAATCTAGTATTTATAGTAGTTTTGTTGGTACCTCGCTGTATAAGGCAGGGGTGTGTGGGAAGGAACCTGAATGTATTTATGTTTGTGTCAAACAACCTTTAAGGTAACAAACAAAAACATATTGAACTAATTCCACCCAAAATTTCAATACAAAATACCCAGCGGGTGAAAAGCTACAGCCTTATAAAAGTGGTGCAATTTGATTCCGTACAACCTCTATGGCAAAAAAGTAAATCTTTCATCATCACCGGCACCACCAACAAAGAGGTTTACCTTAAGTAGTTCTCTTTCTTTTCATAAGGTGCCACGATGATAGCATTTTTCACTGTCCCGATATGGCATCGTGTCACTTTGTTTCAATCGGGATGGAGTGGAATGAAGCCAATAAAACCAACTATAATTGTTTTGTTTTGAATTCTCCATACGTGGAGTAACGATTATGATGATGAAAAAGGAAATATCCGCCAAATCCGCCACCTTGACAGGCAAAATAATTTTCTCGCCCATGAAAGGCAACAAGGTTCATGTAAGGCAATTTTTTTCCTGTCAATGTGTCGGATTCGTTCCTGTCTTGACTAACATCGTATTGAAGATGTAAGGCAAAGGAATGCGTACTTGGTTCGAGTATTATATAATATGCCCTTCGCTCAATTTTTCAAATACCTACTTTTTTATATTCATGTTCTTATAGCTTGCCGTACGCTGACGTTATTAACACTTGACATCTTCATTCTGGTGAAAATACCATAATTTTATTAGTTTCCAGCAAGACAGAGAGAATATTTCTGCCTGAAGGGAACGCCAATTCCATTAATTTCAGCAGCATAATTCTATCAATATATATTAAAGTGCAGCACAGAGTTTATAAACACCACATAATGTAAGAGTTGCCTTTGTCACGATTTAACCTGCGAGCGGAAGGATCGTTTGGCAAGATTTTTGCTTTATTGGATTCGTCTTGGACACCGGAAGGTTTTATGATGGTTTAAACCCTCCTTTCTCTAGAAAGGGGCCCCATACAAGTGAAGCACAAATTTCGTGCATAACTCGAGAACTGACTGGCAATGGAACCCAAATTTTAGCATGCGAAAGCTGAAGGCAAGCAATGTTTCTA